>OW388294.1:19301208-19321433 GCA_936450465.1 Gibbula magus | reverse complement strand
ATGTGTTTGTGTTTGTGTGTGTGTGGGTGGGAGGGGGGGGGGGGGGGGGGGGGGGGGGGGGGGGGGGTTGTCTTTATTCTCGTGTGAATTGATATATGATTATCGTGTCTCGTAAGCCTGAGGACTGGGTGCTGTTTTTTTACAATCATGGTTTTTTATGTCAATATTATTTATAATACGACATGTGACACGTTAATATAGTATTATTATTCTTCTTCTAATGGCCCACTCACTGTTAGATTGTTGACAGCTGTTAAGGGGTACATGCAAAGTCTATATTAAACATTTTCTTAATCATTTGATTTGTTTACCATTTCGGCCGCTCTCTCAATACGATACACTGTTTATCCAAAACATCTTACGTTTTGAACGGATATTATTAATGAATAGCCTTTTCACACACATGACCCTCCCCTAAATACATATATTGAGTTTATAGATATGAAGTAACGTTTTGGGTAGACGTTTCCACAGTATACTCTCCTATAAAATATTCACTTTAATGAAATGTTGACTCTTGAAATATTTATTTGCGTTGTTGAAGTATATATCTAATGACTTTTTTAAGTTGAACACTAATGTCTGGCTAAAGGCGAGTGTTTCAAATAGTACCGGTAAGTGTAAGTGCTATTGCCGACAATACATCGGTCACCATGACTGATTTTTTATACACAACTGATTGCAGGTTACAGATATATAAAGATAGAACAATTGCAATATAACCATGCAACTGCGGTTTAAGTGATATATCAGACTTGTATTGACTCTCAGAATACTCTACTGTTGAACAAGCGTCCACTCGGTATTACGTAACATGAGTATTCGGTCAACTTATTAAGGCCGACAGGTAATTAATTACCGGTACAATGCCCCTGCCTGTGTGACGAGAACGCCAATATAGTAAGATTTCGATAGAGTGACCACATGAGCACTTATATGTTTCCGATCTGTGTGCATTACACTGCAAATTCATCTGCGATCAGATGACATTCTCGACCAGGATAAATAGCGCTAGTTATTGAGAATGTAAATGTAACAAACGTAAATTATGTAACTTTGAGATAATGAATTTATTTTCTTTTTGTTACATGCGAACATTTATAATATGCCTAAGAAAATCATGTAGGAATTGCTGACTTTTAAGAGATTGACTTTGGTGACTGGAAACTATTCATTGGCTTATATCCTTATATAATGAAGGAAACATGTTTCTAAATCCATCTAAATTTGTGACTGTCTTTGCCTTTCTGAAAGGTTTAACACTTTCAACTGGACATCAAAGGCTGATTGTTTCAATATGTCCAAACCAATGAACATCACAACTAGGCTGATGGTGGTGCATTCTATGTGAGACCCAAAAAATCGTCACAGCTTTGACAGTTATTAACTAGTTATAGACCTCTCATGAGTATCAGATGCATACTGAAATATTGAATGAACATCATATTTCATTAGACATATTCCAAGCAAAAGACATGGAGTGATTTTGACAAATGAAGTAACAAAATTAATTTAATGCCATAATATAATGATTTAACGGTCTTTAAGTGTGCTGTGTATTAGAAAGTCCCTGGTCTTACATAATGTGCATGAAGCAGCGGACGTCACCCTTAACTGGCCATGGGAATTCGCTAGTTGATGTAATTACAGGTGGCGGGAATGGCCATTAACTAATTATCATGTCCCCACCCTCATTTAATTGTTTGTGTATCTCCCACCAGACCATTAGGGGTGGCCAACATTCGTTCAAATGTTCTTATAGATCTAACGCACAGTATTATATAACATGCGACATTAGAAAGGCAGTAATGAAACTTCAATTATCATGTATATGTACGTACTGTAACAGTTTGTCGATTATCGTATCAATGTACATAGGCAATCATACATGATTATCGTATTGTGTTCTGTATAAATCAACACAGAAAACACATACATACGCTGTTGGAAAAAGTTATTTAGTAGCTCCAAATGTAAGGTTGTGATGTATGATGTCATTAAAAGGTACATCCATTGTGTTTCATAAATGTTTATTTGGCTTTAATACAAATTCACTTAGCTTGCATATTCATCCCCAGTCGCCAAACATGTCAAAATTACTAGTTTCCAATTAAAAGTAACATCATTATGCATGTGCAGAAACCGAAAGTGCACGTCCTATTTACATGCACATTCAGTAGTTATATGACCTATAGAACATTATCAACCCAAATTTGTTATTTTGTCTGGTTTAAATAAGATTCCAAAATTACGCCTGACTCATTGGCGCGCGCCACACGAGGTGCATTGTCCAGTTTTCGATCAGAAATCGATACTTTTACCTTCATATTGTCAATATACTAAGTCGAGTATCATCAAAATTCTCGATAAAAATAAGATAATTTATAACGTTTGTCATATTTGACCCCCAACAACACAATGGATGTACTTTTAAATCTGTCAACTTCAACATGGAAATTTGCACAGAAATATTGATATAATAAATAGAATATCTGTCAATTCTTGACATATACCATGTTCAATTCATCTCGGTATTGTATGATAACTTGCAAATATATATGCTTTCAAATCATTTATTGCAATATGAATACAAAATACAAGCAATGTTTATGTAACTACATGGACATTTAGATATCATCACACTTCAAACAACCGTACACAATATTTGAAACATAATATATGTTGTTAATCGTTAAATATCATAAACAATATCATGACATCTGCTTGTCTATTTTTACTTGAATTTCAAAATGTCCTGTAGCAAACCTATCAAACTTTTACCACGCTGTATTTACGCTTACATTATGCAACATTGTCAACTTAAAATTAAAAACAAAAAACATGTAAATTGTTCATTAAGCTCTCAAATAAAATTTGAAATGAACCAGTATGTATGCAGTACAGTACTATAGTATCTAATTACCATCACTAGTCATCCTATGAGGAGCCAAGTCGCGCTCTTAACGAGCTAAATGGAATATGCTAGCCTGGATATACTGGGATAAGTGTGTATTGCAAGGGGGCAGTTTGTTTGGGTATTACCATAAACCAATTAAAAAATACGTATATATGTGTATTGTCGCCAATACTGTTATTTCAATCGGAGTATTTTGACACGTGTGTAGTTGACTCAGAGATACACACATGGTCACTGGGATGTTCAGGAGATACGGTTCACTGACTTGATGGTTAAACACTAAGGAATTTTCTGAGATTTTAGAAAAGAGTGGTATATTCGTTTTTGATTATTTTCATTTGAATGGAAACCGGAGAGTATATTGTGGAAACGTCTGTTTAAAAACTGGCTACATATCTATGAACTTAATATATATATTTTTAGGGGAAGGACAATTGTGTGAAAGGGCTTTTCATAAATAATACCCGTCAAAATCGTAAGATGTCTTTGATAATCCCTGTACGGTATTGAGAAAGCGGCCGAAATTGTAAACAAATCAAATGATTAAGAACCTTTTATATACACTTTTCATGTACCCCTTCACTGCTGTCAACAGACTAACAGTGAGTGGGTCATCCCAATATCTAAATTTGAACCTAATTGCAAGAGTTCGAATTAATTAAAATTTGTAGGGTACTGGCGAATTTGATAACGCAAAAAAATGAGGACATTCTGAATACATTACATCACTACATTTCTAAAAGTAAAACTTTCGCTGATTATTGATACAAACGAATAATGAATATATTAGATCAGTGTTCATAATATTTGCCAAGTATTCCCTTGTTCAAAAGAGGCAATGCAGTATGTTGACGCTAGGGACAACTGAGCACTACCATAAATACATGTATGTATATACGTATGTATGTTATGTGCTATTAAATGGTTAAAACCGCTCGAAATCGAATCAAACAAGTGAGGTAAGAAATGGACTGTTTTATTTTCGTAATTGACAACAATGGGTTAGTTGACCGAATAGACATGTTACGTAATACCACGGCACGCTCGTTACATAGACATGGTGTTCTGATACACAACAAATACACAGGTCTAATATATCATATATCTGTAACCTGCACTTGGTTGTGTATATAAATCATCAGTCCCGGTGACTGGTGTATTGTGGGCAACAGCGTAGTCAGATTATATAATACTTACTGTTTGAAACTTGCTCCTTCACGCAGACCATAGTGTTTTCAAAATCCCATTAAATTCAAACTTCAACAACGCCAATAAATATTTCAAAGTCAAACTATGTCACAAAAGTCAATCTTTTAGAAGTCAACAATTCACTAAACTCAAAATATCTTCTCAAAGTCAATAAGTCACCACGTTGACATATCATTAAAGATAAACTTTCACCAAAGTCAACCAATAGTTCCAAAGTCAAAATGTCATCAAACCCGACATGTCTTTTGAAAGTCAACATTTCACCCAAGTCAATATTTTATTAAAGAAAAGCGTCCACAAAAGGAAACCAATATTCCCGAAGTCAACATTTCACCATCATTATAAAGAATTTAAGTCAACATTTCACCAAAGTGGTATCAATTTCAAAATCACCATTTCACCAAACTCAATATATATAATCAAAGTCAACATGTCAAACTTCACCAAAGTCAATAAAATGGAATAATTATGGCATTAATATTTCATGATATAAGAATACTTCACCAAAGACAATAAATTAACATAACATAATTAAGTCAACAATTCGCTTAACTCAAACTATCTTTTATAAGTCAACATCTCACCAAAGTCAATATGTGATCAAAGTCAATATTTCATAAAATTCAAAATATCTTTTTCAAAGTCAACATACCCATGGGCAAGGGTTTTATGTTAATATTTATATGTATTTTTATTTGCATTGTACGAGGTGAGACCAAAATAAACTATCTGTCTGTCTGTCTGTCTGTGTATAATCTTTATATTATATCTTCTTTTGTTGTCAATTGAAAAATCGTCATTGGACAATGTATTATCTGTGAAAGGCATGTAGGATAAGTCGTTCAGATACATATTTTCAATAGGCCTAACGTAATTATTCATAGTAATTTGTTCTGTTATATTTTGCTTATCAATTCAACATTAAATTCATAATGCATTATCCCACATTTTGCTTGTATAATTTTTTTGATAAGATCTCAAACCTGCGTCCCGGCGTCGCCAATCCTCCATGCACCATGTATCTTCGCTGCTACAAAGTGTCATTTGTCTCTATTATTTTTAAAGGATGGATGAAATGACAAATGGTATGTCAATTTGACAATTGCTCGATTTTAAATTTCTGAAATCGGTCCATAAATTACTTATATACGGCTTTTTAAAAAACCGCCTTATTTGCCCCGGCGACCAGAATGAAAGTCTGCGGGGGTGTGATCCGTGAAGGGATGACTTCTGTGACGTATGTGGAGGAATTTGATTTTCAGCGATAGTCACAATTCAACGTAATTTCGCAACATTTTGATTGTTAATTTCACAAAGATATCTTCAATAAACCAACTTAAATTTCCCATATATCGAATGTTTAGATATCCAACTAGGTAATTCCGCAGATGACAATTACACAATTATTACATAAACATGTCTTTTTGGCGATGTAATACACCTCATAAATTCATTTAGCGGCAGTTATAATTATCATTAATTAATTAACGAGACATCGGCGGAGAAGCTATCTAGCCGCCCCGTCTATCGCTTATCACAGTCACGCCTCAGTGAGCATTTTCAAAAGGTTTCGCCGAACAAATTGCGATAGTGTTAAAATGGGTGAATTAAAATCGTCTTAATTATCAATTGCAAGTGTATATTGTCTCGATTTTATGCTCAATTGATTCCGATATACAATATACGTAGAGGTAATCATCTGTCATTCTTGAGAAAAATGCATTTCATCTATCCTTTAACATAGTTAAGCTGGATCGTCGATGACATTTATTTTCCACTCCATGTTTTATTACTTTTTTAACAAAATTAAAAACATAGATCATGTGACATAAACTTTTATTTAGAGAAACGTAAGTTGGCGAGTAGGCTTAGACTTAAATGACATGTTTTCATAAAGACATATTGGGAGCGTTAAAACATACTAAAAACATAACTTATTGTACTTTATGTAAAACAAATTTCGTAGCCGTTTTCGCCAGGCATTCTGTAGACGTTTCCGCCAATTTGGAGCCGTTTTCGCCAGTAGCCGTTTCGGTCCGTAGCCGTTTTGTCCCGTTCCCGTTTGGTTTGGGCTGCATGCTGGTTTTGAGGGTGGAAGGGTGAAGAGAGGGGTGCTCATGCGACTTGCAATGAATGCAGAACCTGTTGCAGTTCAGACTTTCATCTGAACTGCTGCAGGACCTGTCCCCGCAGTTAGCACATCTCTTCGCCTGCCTGCAGTTAGTACTGGTGTGCGTTTTGTAGGTGAGGCAGTTGGTGCAGTATGTGATGGGTTTGTGTAAGGTTTCTACAGTGCGTGCACTGGCGCCAAAAATAATTGTTTTAGGTAGTGTTGGGGTTCCGAAAGTGAGTATAACCTTGGGAGTAATTATTTGATTACCTGAGGGAAGCGTTTTTTTAATGCGCCGGGTCGAAAAGATTTTTGGCTGGTTTTGCAGAAAGTTTGTCTCCTCAATGTAATTTGTTAAATCGTTCTCGTTTTTCGAGAAACTGATGACTCCTCTAGACTCCGAAAACCAAATTGGAGTTGTATATACTACTTGTTGGCAAGCAATTTTTTGAGTGTTGTTTTTGCAGCGTTGGCCAGTTTTAGAGTTTTAAATTTTACCAGAAAGCCACTACCTAGTTGTTTTAGGAGAGTATAGGAATAGCTTTGGCTATTAAGGACTGATGCGCGGGAAAATTCGCGTCAAAATTCGCGTCGTAGTTTGATTTTTGTGTTGTAGATTTTGCGCAATTTGGAATGGTAGAGGATTTGGACACCGACTGTGCCAGTGAAGTTATCGCTTTTAATGCCTCTATGGTTGAGCTTAAGGAAAGGTTGCCTTTAGGTGAATGTTTTGTAGTTTTCGGTGTTGAAAGTTGAAAGTTGGGGGGGAGATTTAGTTGAGTCCATTGCCTCCACAGGTTGGACGTAAATAAGGGTGGGAAAAGGGAAGGTAGAATAAAACTTACAAGTTAGATTGTAGGGAGAGGTGAAGTCCTGCCCGGAGGTAGATCCGAGGGCAGCGGTGAGGCGTCGAGAGCTCTGAGGAGAGAAGTGTTACATGCAGGGATGCCGAGCTGGGAATGATTAAAAAAACGTCAAATACAGTAATTTATACACAACTACATGTATACCAATATGAGTTCAGCAGTTAGCAATTGTATGCAGCAGTCACTGAACAGGATGTTTGGTGGGATGTCATTGTCCATACCATCACAGTCTGGGGTCGTCTGTAATTAGCCGTGAGTGACTGGATAATCCCAGTATAATTAGTTAAAACAACACGCTAAAGAGCATGACTTCATAGCAATCGCAATGGATGATCAACTGACGATTGGCTTTATAACCAGCGAAACATTGCTTTTGTAACCAAAAAGCATGCACTGGCAAATGATATAACCAATTTGGCATTGTAACTTGGGAATTATAAGCGCATGAAATCTGTTTTCGCAAAAAGGCATTATATTCCGGGTGGCATTATCAGCTGGGTATATTGTAGTCGCTTGATGACACATTATAACCCGTCACAATCTAGGACTATGCCGTTATAGTTGGGAAATTCAACATCAAAACAAAACGAAACTTGAGAATTGACCGTTGCAGTCGGTAGATGATGTATCATGACCCAATCTAGGAATCGACCCATGTTGTCTGTTGATAAGATATAAACAACTATTTGAGAAACCTTCACAATCTTGGGCTTTGTGACGGAGAAATACAGACTGTAAAACTGGAATACTCGGACACTGGACAGGAGGAGGTTGTCTACCAGATGCTGAGAAAGTGGGTGCAATGTGCTAAGGATCCTCCAGCCTCCCTCAGTCGCCTTATATGTGCGTGTGTGGACGTGGGCTGCAAGGACATCGCCGACAAACTACTTCAGAACTAGATCACACTACACTGTTTTATCCCTGGACCATGTCCAATCTCATTGAAATCAGGTAGAATGTAACGCTCGTTCCTCGCTGCGTAACTGATCTGAGTAGTGTAACAAGAGGTCATGACAGATGACCTTTCACTCCAGCCAATCATTGGTTGAATTTATTGAAGGTGAAATGTCATTGGCTCATTGCATGTTCGGAATGACACTTGGTGCAAGATTAGATAAGTGAAGGATATTTTGCTCAATTTACAAGAATTAAATTGACTATCGCATTTGGTATATTGCTAAAAACAAATCATCCTTAGTTTAGTTTTGGAACATTAGAACATGCAAATAAACTCCCTAAATTTTCATAATTCAACGAAAATTAGGCAGAGGATTACTTCAAAAGTATTCACCAGCTTGCAAGGATATTCTAGAAACTACATACAGATGCATACCGAAATTTTGTTCACCTTCATGTTTATCTTAGTGCAAATATCATGTAAATTGACATTCCTTGTTAAGTCAATAAAATTCCATCACATACAATGACAATGAATCATCACATATCCATGAGTAAAATAGTTACTCTGAAACGTATACCATGATCGTCAAGTGAGTGGTGCATGTTAAAGAAAGTTGGCATAATGAAAAAGACAGAGTGAGTTAAATTATGAAAATGCAAATTTCATTAATTTTCGAATAAAGGTTTTCATATTGACTAAATGAGAATAATTTCATTACAAATTCATTGAATGAGAGGAAATACACGATGCATGTCTGAACCAGTTGATCACTTGCTGAATATTAAACAGACGAAACAATTGACCCCCGAGACACTTCAAAGAACTGCCAAAACTATAACTGTTTACTATGAGGCATCAAATCAGATTATATTATGGGACTCTTAACTGTCTTTTAATAATACAAATGCAAAGTGATGGTCTAGTTTTCGCGCTGATACGATTCTTCAAAAACACACCAAATTAAATTATATTTACACTGAAACACACACGAAGGTGAACAAACTTTCGTTATGCAGCTGTATAGTTGTTCCACCGCGGTAATACCTGGGGGAGGGAAGACATTATTATTAATGTATGTTATATAAAAGAGGACTGTATGATGTAAATGTTAAGTTTTCAAAGCATGCAGCATGCAAAAAAGGGATGTTTCTAGAAAGCATTGTCAACCCCCCATGTCCGTTTGAAATTTAATTTCAAAATGTTTTCATCATATTGTTCCACAGTAATATGTATCAAGTTAAAGCCATTACATTTCCCTCCACAATAATCTATGCAACAAAAAAGCAATTGGGTTCTTTCTATTTTTCAAAGCTTGACGTCATCTTTTTCTCTACCCTAAGCCATATACCACTATCTCCATGAAAGACATGAATGAAAACAAATATACACCTTGTCATGAATATCGCACCACCCACTTTTGACCAATAAGTCAAACTGGATCTTCAACCACAAACAATTGGTACCATGGAAAACACTTTAAACTGTTCAGATGGCTTCATGTGAAGGTTCAGTTTCAAAAGTGACATAATAAGATTAATTGAAGGTTTACTTGTCCACTATGATCAATGACAAATAAGGTGTATAAGTATGGCTGCTGATTCACATTACAGAAATGTTAAACACACTATCAAGGTTCATAATGACTGGTAAACGTAATATGTGGTGAGCATTCTCAGATTGTTAGGGTCGAACAATCTGCAGATTGTTTAACAATCTAGGGATGGTGAAATGTTCCTATTCCTAGATTGTGAGCTCACAATTTGCGGATTGCGATATACCCTAGGTGGTTCGTAACATAACCAACTCGCACTCGGATAACATTTTCTACGTTCGAATATCTGCTGGGAATCTGTTGTCACTCATTATGCAAAGCCTGGGTCAACTCCTGAAGGGTTTGCAGTTACACTGGAGGATCCCTTGCTCTAACTCTACGTCTCAAAAATGTCTCACAAATGGTCAATGGGACATCTTCATGTCTGGACTTCCGGTTGGCCACGGTGGTGTCTCAACGGCATTGTTTTGGAGATGCTGAACCCGGCGTATGCACGATGTATTCTTGCGTTATCGTTCATGAAGATTGGATTTATGGCGAGAGCATGGTTGTAAGAAATGAGGGACTAGAGAACCATCAAGGATCAGGTTCTTGTACCTATGTCCATTCAGTGTACCGGGAACTGTGACAAGGTAAAGTTTACAATCATAGAACAACACCCCCACGCCATGACGGATCCACCTCCGAATGGGACTTCAGGTTGAATGTTCCTCTGATCAAATGCCGCGCCTCTCTGCCTGCAAATCCGTGCCCAACCGTCTGTATGATGCAGTAAAAACCGGCTTTCATCAGACCAAAGGATTCTTCTCCACGGCCTTAAGATTTCAACGAGTACTTACTTGGTACCAGGCTTAACGAGCATGGCGGTGCTGATCTGTGAGGAGTGGACGTCTGAATAGTTACCTAGCTAATTTAAGCTGTGTCTGCCAACATATTACAAGAAGTGGCTATGTGCCTACTGCATTTTTGGAAAACCGACCCCTGGGACAAGCATGGCCAAAGCATACATGCATGTGGAACTCGAAAAAAAGATGTGTTTGTGATGCCATGCTCACAATATGATGTTGGATATTCAATATATACTTGTAATGTCAACGCTTGCAAACTATTTTTGTTCTGGTTTCAATTTCAATTGGGTGGTGCGATACTTATGGCGAGGTGTATACGCGTAATCGCGAGTAAGACTCATAGCAAGACGGACAATCTAATTGTACGTTTATATAATTGAAATGAGAATGTTTGAGATTTCAATCCATGAGGTTCTGGTAAAAATTATAGTTTTTGATATAAAAAAAATAGCAATTGTCACAAAGGTGACCTGATCCCTCACCCCAATTACATTATTTCAAATGTTTTAGAAAATTGCAATCAAGGTCACCAAAATCGAATGGGCCCTAAAATCTTCACTAAAAGACGTTGGCTGTAATATGATGAGAATCAAGTGAACAGTTCCTGAGATATTAATCATTTGAGGAAATATTCGAAGTTCCGCTGTGACCATGCGAAAAATGTCAAGGTCACCAAAATCTAACCAGTCTTCCCTAGGAGAAGCTTTGTGTTAGATAAGGAAAAGCCAGTATACGATTCGTGAGATATCCCGCTAACATGCTTAATATGCGGACAACAATGATATGGAAAATTATCGATGTAAGCCAAGATCACAAAACTCTGTTGGAACACTATACTCACTTTGGTGAATTTTTATCTCAAATATTAAAATAATCCATTGAACAGAACTTGAGTTATTTCATCTTTAAATATCTATATTTCATCTCTAAGATTTCAAGTTTAAGGTGAAAGTATATAATGTGTGTAATGAATACTTATATTGAAAACTAACTCTGAATTCAAATACCAATCTGCAAATATTTCGCCGAAATGCCGTCTCAAACCTGGAACCTTCATATTTCAAACCTGTCAAACCTAGCAATTATACCACTGTAACATAGCGGTTGAGCTACGGCCTTACATTATAGACATTATACACATTCTTGTACTTTTTCGGGCACTATTATACTATGTACTATTGAAGGTAGTGTTATCCCAAATATAACCATGTTAAAGTTACTAATACAAAAAAAGTCACATTGATAAAGCGATAAAGCAAAAGAGTCGTCCGTAAAATATCTCTATAATGTTCAGAATCTCAATAAACTCCTTGACCCCTTCTTACAGATTTCGAAAAAGCAATTGATACAATCGACTGGATATTTATAAATTAGACATTAGCGTTCTTTAATTTTGGACATTAAATGCTCTTGTGGTTCGAGACAGCATATACCGAGTACATACTGGTTAGTGGTTATGTGGTTGATTTACAAAGAGCATACCTCAAGGGGATCCACTCTCCCCTTACATATTCATTGTGTGTGTTGAAATACTTGCTATGATTACGATTATTTTTAAATCAAGTTTATATTACAGAAACTCTGTTACAAATAAGGACTTCAACCCACGGTAGTGGAAGGCCCACTGAAATAAAGGTGTGGAGAATTAATGGTTTCTGATGTTGTGTTAATTTTTTTCACTCACACATCCACACGTTTCTCTTTTTGTATATACTTAAACTTAAGTCAAGATTGATTCATATTGACTATTGTTGTGTTAACTCGTGTTAATGTTAATTCGTCAACCAGACATGGAAATGATACCATAACATCCAATGAGGATGGCATATTTGATAATATATGAAATATATGTGACAGGACACAGGAAGCAACAATTCAAAAATGATAACTTTAAATTTATCATGATACAACATCCACTTGTGGTAAAACTTGTCTTGTATATTTTTACTGAAAGCTATGTGCTTTTTAATGATATACCTGTTTCATATATAATGTCTAAAATAAGTAAAGCTGAGAGAATGTTTTAAAACCTTACCTTGAACAATGTATTTTCCTGTGGTTAGTGTTCTGAATGTTTTTGGGCTCAGGGCTTGAAGTCAACACTGGATTAGATCAGAAATGAACCTGACCTTATGGGTACAACGTTTACTCACGATATAATATGAAACAAACTAATAAACAACTAAAAAAATAAGGATAAGTTTAGAACGCGTAAAAGTAAAAGTGTATGTAAACCTTACTCAATTTGGAGAAAATACTGTCTAAAAATCTTAATCATTCCAAAGTTCTATCAGGTCTTCAGCTCATTACCACATCCCAATAGTGATGTTATTGATGAATTTTAAAGAAATGTTTAAATTCATCCGAAAGATCCAACCTGACAAAATTAAGAGAAGCCAAATGTATTGTGACAAAAAGAGTATTTGATGTCCTTTAAAGTAAAGCAGCAAGACAGGCTTAAACATATCAATGTTGAAGAGATAAAACACAAATTCTAATATTAAAAAAAGGTTACTCAAATGTGTATCACTAAGGTGATTTGGGGTTTAACAGCACTTTCAAGAATGTTTCATTGCGACACCTTTGTATTGTGGTGAAACCTACGAGCATCGGCTGGAACTAGCGAACGATTTATGATACTGCACTGAAATTCAGTGAAGCATTGTACTCAAACCTTACTGCATGTAGAATAGTTCTCTACCTTGGGGCAACAAAGAAACAAAATAACGTTTATAGTTTTCGGGGATTGGAAAAAAAACATGTATTTTATGGGTCTATATTTATCACTTTATTCTTTAATGCAGTTTCTACAGAAATTCACGGATTTATTTTGCCAAATAGATATTTTGTTTGAAACATATAATCAAAGAGAACACACTGATAGAAATGTGTTATAGGTTGCTGATAAAATCACTATAATTCAAATGGTAACATGTCAACGATTTGCGTAGTTTTAAACATGTGGAAATCTATTAATAAGAGTAACCGCCAGGACAAGAAATGTCGAGAAAAAGCATGTGCACTTACGTTGCTATAGTGACTGTGCAATTTACAAGCTCGCAGTCTTGAAAACCGTAAGCTTGTTGTTGTGTTAAATGTCATAACTTACGTCAAATGACATCATATTCAGAGACATACAAGTTGCAAAACAGTACACCTGCTTGGACACGAACTGGTTTGATAGATTCATCTCCTCAGCGTCTGAAGACATTTTATATGGGCGCGTCTTCAGTTACAAGTTACCTAGTCGTTAGCGGATCATACATGTAGCTTAAAGTAAACTACCAGGCAAAAGAAAGAACACATTTCTGATGGTTTTATCATATGTATGAATTTTTTTAATTGATTTTTGATTTTATGATTAATTGCAAATATATCAAGCTTTCGATGTCATACTCTAAAACTCAATAGGGCAGGCGTTTATAGTGAACAGTCAAAGAATAAAAAAACATTTAAAATTAAATTTCAAATTAAAATTAAAAAAAAATTCTTTTGGATAAAACACTACTGTTTATAGGACATATTTTATGTGAAAATCAATAAAAGTCCCTGATTACGCACACATTTACAACATTTTAAACATGGTAGGGGTCTGTATGTTGTTGTAAATTTCATTTCTTACCCCTGTCTTCTTTAAACAAAGATAGTAAATTAAAATCTACCCACAATCTCCAATTACTTCATTCAAAGTTTTGGCGATAGGTATTATTGCATCGTTCCCTAGTCAAATTCATCTGATTTCTTTTAAAATATTAAGTTCATTGAACCCAACCGAGTTGTACTTTCCTTTGCCTGGCAGTTAAGCATCCTACTTCATCAGTGTATCTGTATCCGCTACTGCACATGACCTGATGTCCTGAGGCCGGAAACTGTTTACAGAGATATGATTTTTCAAGGTTTAAATATTAGCATATAACTAAAGTGAGCCACTTACATAGCTAAATTAATTTTAAAATCGCTTGAAACAAGTTATATAAAATCGCTTGATATATCCCGTCATCTAAAAGTGACCCAGTAGGGAGTATACTATCAGTCATAATAATGAACAAGACTTGTAGCACAAAGTTGGTCAAAGCAGTGAGGAGACAGTTTCGGGTTTTCACAAAATGTGCTCCTGCGCATGCTCATACTCATATTTGCCCACTGTATCTCGTAGCTCGTATTAGTCCATTTGTCCAATCATATGGACTAGGCCGGAAATACTGTATGAGTGCCATAACCTTTATAGTTACGAACACCTACAAGCGCAAAATTCACTGACAACATTTTAAAAAAACCTACTTAAGGGTAACCACAATTTGTGTAAGTTGTATAAGAATTATTTAAGTTCTAAAGTTCTAATTACTCTTAATTAAGTTTAAAATATGAAATAACAACTATAAAGGTGTAACTACAAGTTTTAATGTTGCATATTCATATAACATTCAAAATGTGTACTTAAACAGCTGCAATCATAACTTTCGAAACGTTTAATGTACAAGTTGGTGTAAGACAAGGATGTATACTTTGTCCATTTATGTTATCCTTTGTAATCAATGAATTAGTCCTACAAATAGAAAACAACTGCGGAAATGGATCCAGTTACACCAGATATGTTTCAAATCTTCCTTTTATTATTTGCAGATGACATTGCTCTAATCTCTAGTACTGTTGTAGGTCTCCAGAAGCAAATATTTGAACTAGAAAGTTATTGTGAACAATATAAACTAAATGTGAATATGGACAAAACAAAAGTTATTACATTCAAGAAAGGAAATAAATTGTCTCAACATGAAAATGGCATTTTAAAGGCAACCTGATAGAATCAACAACCTCATATAAGAACCTGGGTGTGTATTTTACTAATCATCTATCTTGGACAACCCATACTAAGTATGCATCAATCCAGGCACTAAAAGTGTTCATAGGGATTTTTAAAAATACCTGTGGTATGAGCAACCTTTATAAGTTCAATCACGCAAAGCCTAATAGATATATACCAACAAAACTTGCTTAACAAACTTTCCCTTTCCACTAAATGTGATTACTATTCAACTCTTAAACCATTCATTTATATCGAGCTATATCTATCAAGTGTTAATATACACAATTTTAAAGTAAGTTTATCACGTTTCCTATGTTCGTCACATGACTTGTGGATTGAAAAAGGCAGATATTTTAAAATGAAAATAGAAGATAGGTTATGTAAATCATGTATTATCATCGTCCCAGAAAACAAATATCATTTTTTGCTTGTGTGTCCATTGTACAATGAATTACGCAGAAGACATCTTAAAGGGGCAGTAGCACGTTTTTTCAATCAAATAAGTTGATGAAATGTATTTGAAAAATAATTTCACCAATAGTAAAACATCCTTCTCTCTTCGGAAAATAAAGTTTAAAATGAGTGTACATGTTTTGGTTAAGCCATGGGAATCGTTTTTGTAATACAAAATAATAAATTGTGTTCACAATAAAATGGCCGCCATGCAATTTTTGCTTTATACGCAACATAGTTTTTACCACTACAGATAATTGGTTTGTGTAATAAAATGTTTTACCCTCTAAAGTTAATTTAAATGACATAAACTATCATTATAAATGGTAAATTTTAAAAAATAAATTTTATAATTGTGATAAAGTAATTTTAAAAAATAAATTTTGCAAAAAACGTGCTACTGCCCCTTTAAAGAATTCTATTATGTCCATCCATCTACAGACAAATTCACGTCATTATGTAATTGTACTAATCGTAATGTAGTGCAGAATCTTACTATCTACATATACTACGCAATGAAACTGAGAAAAGAATCATAACATAACTTTGTATACTGTACTACAGGCCTGTGGCCTGTAGTATTAAATAAAGATTGATTGAGTGCCATAAACAACTTCTCTATATTCATGAAATACTGGTCAATGTGTCACTGCATATTTACTTAAATATCTTTACTACTTGGCTATACCATTATGGCTCCTGTAAAAGCCATAACTACTTTTGCTTTAATTGTTACATTCAATGAGTATGCTTATTGTGTGCTTTGAACTTGAACTTCGAACCGAGGGTGTATAATATGAATAGTGTACCTGCTTAAAGGAAAGAAAGTTATAAAAATGGTTTCTCTCCTGTATGGAGTTTCTTGTGTTTGCCCAAGCTACCGTGATGTCATCTTCCGCACGCATCGGGCCATATATGCACTTTTAGATAATGCATACTGATCCTTTGGACAACTCGAAGGGATTTCTGAGACCGGGCCAGCGCCACCTATCGTCTAAAGAGAGTTACGTCCCCTCTATTAACCAATCAAATCGGTCGTTACCAACCCAATCGATCCAAAAGTTGGTAATGCACCGATAGCTTTACAATTTGCTTATAAAACTTTGTTCATCTCGGATGTTAAGCTCATTTGCATAATATAAGTTTCAAAACGGATTTTAACTTCAATAGGAAAATTAAACAAGAGAGCTATTATCAAATCTTGAATAAATTGTGGTTTGTTTCATTTACCCGCACGTTGTGATTTAATTTTATCACTAATTAATCGAACGTAATCAGCGTAGTACGGGTAATTCAAATTTAAAGAAGAAACGTTCACCCAACGTGTCTGTGCGTGATTTGTAAACGCGCATTTGATTGGTCTACACCGTAGCTCAATAGTCGTGTTAATTCCTGTCTCAGAAATCCCTTCGAGTTGTCGCAAGGGTCAGTATGCATTTTCTAAAAGTGCATATATGGCCCGATGCGTGCGGAAGATGCCGTGATGTATAAATATTTTACCTCATTCATCACATTTGTATGATCTGTCGTAAAATATTAATCACACTCATTACAAGTATATGTATTTGCTTCAATATGAGTTTTCATTTGTTTCTGCAGGTATGTAAATGTAAATGACTTATACCACATCTAACAATAAAATGGTTTCTTCTCTGTATGAATTCTTTGGTGAGCTTTCAAGTAAACAGACAGTGCCTCTGTTTTACAAAAATCACTACAAAGATACTGTCCTACTGTATGAATTCTCTGGTGAATTTTCAAGTCAAATGACATTCCAAATGTTTCACCAAAATCACTACAAAGATACTGTCCTTCTGTATGAATTCTCTGGTGAGTTTTCAAGTCAACTAGCATTGCAAATGCTTTACAACATTCACTGCGATTAAATTCTCCTTCCCCTTTGTGAATTCTCTGGTGAGCTTTTTTTTTATTACACCCTTTACGTGTATAGGATTCCACTGTGGCATGAACATAAATATCACTCTCACTCCCACTGCACTCCTGTTTTACTGCTTTACATTCATGTGGTCTCTCTCCGGCTGCAGTAGGAGATTTCTTGTCAGCCTCCACGTGATGTGGTCGCCCAAATGTTTTATCCCATCCTGCACATCTAATGTTTTTTCTCCAGTATGAATTCCCACATGTCTCTTCAGTTGTTCTAATGTTGCAAATGATTACAACATTCTGTATATGTATTGTTCCTTCTCCAGCATGAATTCTTCAGGTGTTCTAATGTTGCAAATGATTACCATATTCTGTATATATATTGTTCCTTCTCCAGCATGAATTCTCACACATCGTGTTTCAAATGATTATCATATTCGTCACACTTCTAAGGTTTCTCTCCAGTTTGACTTCTCGTGTGCTTCCGATATTTCACTGAATTAACGAACACTTTCTCACATAAAGCACACTTGAATAGTCTCCTCAGCTCTCGAGTGACCTTACAAGTGATCTGGTCGTGCAAAAACCTGTCTGTTTTCAACAATCTGTACACTCAAATGGTTTCTCTCCTGTATAAATTCGTATGTCTCTTGAGGTAATCTAATGTTGCCAATGATTCATCACACTAATCACATTTGTAGACCTTCTCCCCACTGTGACTCCATATGTCTCTTCAGACTCTGTGCAGTAGTATATATTTTCCAACACACGCCACAATTGAAAATCTCCCCAGTGTGAGTTCCCTTATGTTTCCTCAAGTTTGTTTCAACTGCAAATGATTTATCACACTCGTCACACTCGTAGGGCTTTTCTCCTGTGTGGGTTCTCAAGTGTCTCTACTGATTGATTGAAAGATTTCTCACACACATCACAACTGAATGGTTCATGAGTTCTCTTGTGTCTCTGAAGGTTTGATGACCGACTGAAGGGTTTCTCACACACATCACAGTTGAATGGACCATTCAACTGTGATGTGTGTGAGAAAGCCTTCAGTCTAGTGTGAGTTCCCTTATGTTTCTTCAGGTCCCTTTCATCTCCAAATGATTTATCACACTCATCACACTTATAGGGTTTCTCTCCAGTATGGGTTCTCAAGTGTCTCTTCAAATCTCCTGATTGAGCGAAATCTTTTTCACACACACCACAACTGAATGGTTTCTCTCCAGTATGAATCCGCCTGTGGGTCACAAGGTTTGATAATCGGCTGCAGGTTTTCCCACACACATCACACGTGAATGGTCTCTCTCTAGTGTGAGTTCTCTGGTGAGACTTAAGCTGACATGATCGGGCGTAGGTTTTACCGCACTCAGTACATTCAAATCTTTTCTCTCCTGTGTGAATTTTCTTGTGTCTATACAAGCTGGTGTTGAGTGTGAACGTTTTACCACACTCATTACATGTGAATAGTTTCTTCCCAGTATGAACGTACATGTGTGTCTTGAGGTCACCTGATGAGTTCAACGATATACCACACTCATTACAAGTATATGATTCCAATGGTTTTTGAAAATAAATCTCACCCTCACTGTACTCTTGTTTCACTTGTGTGGGTGTGTCACAACCTTCTCCTTCAAGTATATGTCTCTCAGAGTTTCCTCCCCTTATCTCACTCTCTCCTGGTTCAATCTTCACTGTTGCCATGGTTTAATCTTACCAACCAGAATTCCTCTTTCGGGGACCAATCTATTTGTAAAAGAAAACTGTGATTAGTAAACCTATGTTCAAAGGTCATATGAAAACTAAACAAAAACTAGATGAGCGTTTGCGGGACACCGCAAAAGCATAGCAGCTCCGAAACTAAGGGTCTTCCCTTTCCCTGTTTCGCCTTCTCGTCAGCATCAATAAAGTGGGAATCCTTTTAACAAAAACTTGTTCATTATTCGAGTTATTACTAATCATCACTGGGGTCACTTTTCACAAGTTTGGTCTTAAAACCTATTTCTTATTTCAAAATGCCCATATCTCGTGACCTTGACCATTGATCTTCAAGGTTACACAGGCAATGACAATGACATTGTCTGTAACAATCATGTAATGATTCAAATTGTTAATAGTTGAAATAAAGCATGTTCGCAAATGCATGCTTAAGTTGTTACCTCGCTGTGAATTTGACCTGATTGATGTTAGAGAAAACCTTTTTAAATCTGGGCCTTTCTCCATAGCTGCTACAAACCAAATAAGAGCCTGATAGCACAAATATTTGTCAAGTTATCGTGTTTACAAGGATTATTTTAGGCATTCAGAACTCGTGACCATGACCTTTGACCTTTGACCTTGAATGTGATCATGTCAAAGAAATTATCCAGGGGTATTAGTAAGAAGTTATGTATATGAGGTGTTGATACCTTCTTGGAAAAAAGTTATTTAGTGATTTCAGAACTGGTGACCTTGACCCTATCTTGTAACCATGACTTTTGATATTCAAGGTCACACAATCAATGATCACTTTTCATTGCATATAACAATCATGTAATGATTCAAAGTGTTAGTATTGAAATAAGACATTTTTGCAAAAGCATGCTTAAGTCGTGACCTCGTTGTGACCTTGACCTTTGACGGACCTTAGCGAAAACCTTTTCAAATCTTGGCCTTTCTCCATAGTTGATATACACCAAAGAAGA